>JAAEAF010001662.1:0-25260 GCA_011037195.1 Triatoma infestans | reverse complement strand
TTATATTTTTTATCAACAAACGGCGTAAGCCTTATGGTTGAAGTCATTACATGCGATACATACAGTGATACATAAATATAATAATAGTAAAATAATACATGCTCATTTAACAGTAAATCTTCAAGTAATGCAAAAATGTTTTTTGAAAAGTCCAGATGCCATTTGGAAACCCACATCACTAGTAATATACTCATTCCATGACCTGTATATTCTACAAATGACGTCAGCGTTGAACAGCGCATTAGTCTTAACGGCAGGGACCACAAAATGCGAAATACTGCGCAAGCAGCGAGGTGGTACATGAAAAGGAATGGCAGCAAGTAGCTCCATGCAATCAATTTCGCCATTCAAGAGCTTCTTCAAGAATAAAAGACCAGCATTACGCCTTCTAGACTCTAAAGAGCACAAATGAGTAGCACCGCTGGGTAACCTTTTGTTAAAAGTCCTGATGAAACGGTTTTGAATAGCTTCCAGTCTAACTATATCCTTCTTAGTGTAAGGACCCCAAATCAATGACGCGTATTCAAGAAGGCTTCTAACGTATGCATTGTACACAGTTAGCACCGCTTTGGGATCTCTAAGATCACGAGTGTGCCTTAATACAAAACCCAGTGCTCTCGATGCCTTCCTACAAACATATTCAAACTGTTTTGTGAAAGAGAGGTCATGACTCAGAGTAACTCCTAAATCCTTCACGTTACGAGTCCTCTCCAATGGTTTGCCATCAATGAGGTACTGATATGATATAAAAGTCTTTTTGCGATAAAAAGAAATGACTTGGCATTTTTTAACATTAAGCTCCATGCCATTACTGCAGCACCAGTCAGAAACAATGCGGAGGGTATCTTGAATTATAATGCAATCCGACAGGGAAGCAACTTTATGGAAGAACTTCATCCGCAAATGCAAGTTCCTCAACATCCGAGATCCTTAGTAGTAGGTCATTAATAAAAATTAGGAATAGCCACGGTCCAAGGTGTGATCCTTGAGGTACACCAGACACAACATCAAACCAACGTGATACCTCCGAATGCCACCTCACCCGGCATTTTCTATCCCGAAGGCAATCTTCAAACCACTTCAGCATAGGACCACACAAGCCTAGCAACTTCAGTTTCTCCACTAACAAGGAGTGAGGCACACGGTCAAAAGCCTTTTTAAAATCAGTATAAACCACATCAACCTGGAAACCATTACTAATTTCACCTACTATAAAATGAAGAAATGAAGCCAAGTTTGTAACCGTAGAGCGTTGACTTAAGAATCCATGCTGTTTCGTTGAAATAACCCCTCTAAATATACTTAAGTGCTCCAACAGTATAATTTCTAAAAGCTTCGCCAATACGTTCATAATAGAAATTGGTCTGTAATCTTCAATATTCTGAGGGTTAATCACCTTAGGTATAGGAACCGAATAAACCTGCTTCCAAAGAGTAGGAAAAACACCAAATGTATACCAGACGTATAACTGATTCGATCAAATCAGTATTCAACGTTCAGACATCAGTTCACGTCAGTTCAAGCAGTTAAGTTTCACACATCGCGAGCGCGTCCCTATTCAAGGTTTAAAAATATATTTATTATTATTCATAATCATTTACAGTTGTGCATCTTAGTTACTATTTCAATCATTTTAAATTAATTGTAGTTTTATCTATTCCAAACACTTTAAATTATTGTTAAAATATAGTCTATTTTTGTGTTAAAATATAGTCTATTCTCTAACTAACATCCACCTATTCTTCACTTCTACTCCCTATTCAAGACATCTGATTCCAATACAGTTGGAAGTATGTTTTTACGGAACCGTTTTTTAATTATTTTGCGTTTTTCTTCATAAAAACGTCGACGGATTTCATTAAATTTGTTACACTAACTTTGAATATAGAGATCTAACAATTTTGTTCGAACACTTTCCCCGAGAATGTTCATTGAAAGAAGTTATTGGCGAGGGGGAGGTTATGATTTTCTCAAAAAAATGTATTTTATAAAAAGCGATTATTAAAAAAATGGAAGATAAGTAAACATTTAGTAAAAATGTTGAGTTTGAAGAATATTTGTGAATTATAATTTTCATTCTGTGAATCGCATCAGAGAGAATCGTTTAAGTGTTTCACATCAGACTTTTCTTTTTTTTTTCATTTTATGAGGATACGTCAAAACGTCTATTCTTCGATGAAAACTCAATATCGAAAATTTGACAAGATCTCAATACTTATATTCTCACTAGAAATAAGTCTGAGTGAAAAAAAAAAATTACGCAGATACAAACATAATAATAAAGTGAAAATATTTGAAGGAATCAAAATTGTTAGAGGAAAGATCCTTTGGGAAATTATCTACTAACATCAGAAACTAGGAACAGAATCAGATAGTGCCAACTAATTCTGAACTGTAAGCTAATAACCAGGTATCTGGAGAATTGAAATAGAACAGGTTGTTTTACTGAAATAGAAACAGTATTACTCTAAAATATGGTTGCAAGTTCTATAATATTATCTTCTATGTGTTTTGCACATTATTATTAAAATTGAATATTTTTGTTTAAAAAAAAGTCGTAGATTTAAAAATTTTGTTATGAAATGACAATTTCTTTGTTGTTGTTGTTGTGGTTTTATAACCTGCACTGTCATTTATCTAGTAGATAACCTCTTCAGTGGTTTTGCTCTCTTATAGAGCGAAAATAACTTCCATTTTAGACTGTCAGCTAGAAGTGACAGCTATTTAAATAATCTATAGACCTTTTCTCTACAAGTTGGAAGTTTATCGTTCTTTTATGCGTTTCTTGTATTTGCTTAAAGATTTAGTAGTATCTTTCACTTTATATATTTATTGTTATCTTTAGCAAAATATAAGAAAGTTATAATTTCATTTTATATATTTATTGACTACATTTAATTATCTCATCTCAATACCTTTGTCATCAAAATTCTTTCAAACATTAGCATAATTTTGATCAGTATCAAATTATTCTGGCCAACTTTAATTCAATTTTAATTAGCGTGCTAGTGTATAGGCAATGTTTAATTTATATTCCATTCTAGAAAATGAAGCTGAAAAGATGATGTAGGGGAATGCCTTTGATGGTTATAAAAAAGTCACTAGGATTAAAATAAAATTTCTCGACGATTTTATTCTTTCCTTCTTGAAAATTATCAGATCTCTTCCAAACCGAAACATGTTTCGTTTGCCTGGAAATGACGTTTTGCGTTTGAGGATATCACAGCTTAATACAAAGTCAAACAACCAATCCAAATTTAACTAAGTCTTTTCTTGTATAGTAGCACGGAGACCGTGCTTTCCTTAACGCATGAGATTGATGCAGCTTGTTGGCGGTGCTTTATAATATGTTGCGGACAAGGCATGCCAAAATATGTCACGGTGTTGCGCCACAATACAGAATACGACCCATAACAAGTATTCTATATAAATTTGTTACTATTATTTGTATTAAATTGAATTGCACAGATGCAGACATCAAAAAAATGATTACATTATGGACTGTAGGTCAACGCATTTGAGTAATTGTTTTTTTTTTTTTTGCATGACCAACATCCAAAAAATATTACTTATACAATCTGATGCTACATATGGACGCTAATCAACTATTTCTGGATCCCATGTTTTGTCCCAGAAACGCTTAAGGGACATATTTCTTAGACCAATAATACCTCTCGCATGTTTTAGTAAAAATTGTTTCAAACTCCGGTTGCTCCCAGTCACTTTAAGCTCCTTTGTTTGTTTAGGGCTGCTATTGAATTCAACATACTTATTTTTACTAAAAGATGAAATACAAGTAGAGGTAACATTACTACGTGGGTTGGGCCAGGCGTTTTGTGAGTAATATTAGCAGAAGATAAACTATATCTGGTTGACGATTATAAATTTTCCCGTCTGGTCTCGTCCACAGAAATCAACTCATCTTCACTTCTTCTACATTCCTAGGTTTCTCAGAATCAACTTCCTTATTTTCAGAGACCTCATCACTTTCAACCACTACTTGCACGTCCGCTTCTTGTCTCTGAAATGTAACCAGAATTTCATCCGGAGATACGAATCTTTTCTCCATAATTGATACAAAGAAAAACCAGTAAATTGGACAAAAAAGCTTGTAATTGACCCAATTACACTAGCAATATTAAACTGAAACAAGAAGTTTTACTCCATACTGTACCATTATGGGTATGGGCCAGGTATAGGAGTGTAATGACATAGCAATGTTAAAGCAATGTCAAAGCCTTCACAAAATATAACAAAAGGAAAGAATAATTTATAACTAGTGGCCCCACAGCCGGCTGCTGCCTTTTCAATACAAAGGTATGAAAGACAAGCACCCCTGTCTATTGAACAGAAGCCACCTGGTCTTTGAAAGTCGCCGATGGGCGACCAAATCTGGCCACTGACCTGAATCACTGGTCGCCGACCTAACCAAGGTCGCACGCTACTAGAGATGTCTTAGTGTGAGAACTTACTTACACACTTGACAGTGTGTGAGTAAGACTAATAAAAACACTGGAAGAGGGGATCATTATATCATTCATCATTATACGAGTAGCCACATCATTATATCAGTATCATTTTACAGGAGCAGTTATACTTGAGTTCCGAGCGCGTCCCTATACAAGGTCTTATAATTATTTTCATACTTGTGCATATTAGTTTATTTATTTTAATCATATTAAATTATTTGTTATTTAACTCTTAAAATTATTTATTTACTTTTATCAAATCATATTAACCCGGGAGAACTCGCTAGAAAAAGTGAATAGCAAGAACTCGCGCGTGAGACTTTCTCTCACACCCCAATTTTCATATTTTTTCACCACATAATAATATTATTAGCTTCTAAATACCAATTAAGTAAACGACATTATATTTATAAATATAAATACACACATAAACTTAAACAAATATCAATATAAAAAATATAATTTGTGTTGAATTATTCAGTAACAGCACATTTTGGACACGTAGCACATTTTGGTGTACGTGCATCTGCTAATGAAAACACTTTGAGGACATATTTTGCTGGTTTACTAGGGATGTATTGCCGAAAATTGCAACGTCCCCGAAACGGTTCCAACATTTCATCTATAGTACAGTATTCACCAACTTGGTAATTTTGTTTACATTTGGATATAAATTCATCCAGTCCTGTCTCATGGAATCAGGATAAAAAAGACTCCAACATTCCAACGGAGTTTTAGCTTGCTTTGCAATAGTATTCACACCTGGAAGATGGATAACGATTTTGTTTCCTTCTGCGCACATGTTCGCGGGGAGCGGAAACATGCCAAACAATAGTTTTGTTGTTACCGCACAAGCAGTTCTCAAGATCGTCGTTTTCGAGTTTATCTTTCTCTTCTATACCTGATTGTTCTGAATCACTTTTCTCAGCATCAAAGCGGTTTTCGTTATCTACAAGGTTGGGGAGATCTTCAGATTTACCCTGTCTGGGATTAGGAATCCATGACAAATATTCTAAGCGAAAAAATTAACATAAATAAAATTAACAGGAAAATATAAAGTAAATAAATATCCTGAAAAATGCCACTTATAGAGATCGTACAACGCTTTCCCCATCTCGGCCATATGTTTGCCACGACTCATATGAATTTAAAAAATTTAAACTAATTTTGCGTCACCAGTAAACCAAAAATGTTATACAAACAGAAAATTACTTACTTATAAAAACGTACGCGAACACTAGCGCGTGAGAGATTCACTCACGGTTTAGAATATTTTTGTTTAACTTCCTCTCTGTAAGAATTGTAAAAAGACTGTAAAAATTGTAATGAAATTTTCATTCCACCAAACTATTAAACTTTAACAATCAATTAAAGTCAAAGAAGTTTAAAAAAACTAAAAAAATATTCTTTCATAAAATATATGAATTCAAAGATCGGATTAGTCTTGTCAAACGTTGGCGTTGCTTGGGACTTGTCAGATGCGCAGAACTTAATATTATCAGTGTAGTATTTATAATTAGTGTAATAGTGTAATAGTTATGTCAATGATATTGGCAGTTTCTTCAGGGCAACTATGTAATCATTTAAATTAGTTAATTTCTCCATTGTAAAATAATTGTTGTCTTCTTCTGACAAAGGAAATATACATGATTCCGACACGTTGGCAAGCATGTAAAGACTTTTCAATCTACACTGACCAACATCAAAAAAAAAAACGAAGAATATTGTAGTGTCTAATATCATATAATAAATGAATGAAAAATGATGATGCTTTATTAACATATTCAGAAAACAATACAATTCAACATAACATCTATGATATGGTTAACGACTGTCTGTCAGAGTCTACGATATCGAAATTAAAATGAATGCAAATAATTATCATAATAACTTAACAACGTAACTTGCTCATGTAACTATAAATAACCTAACTGAAATTTAAAAATTAAACTGCTGAACTAAAAATTGCCTATAATATAATGCTTCTTTTATGAAACCAATCAAACACTGCCAGTTGTTTCCATTAAGTAAAGCAAAATATTCTTCTAAAGTAAAAAACTGTTTATTAAAGAATCACTCTGACAAAAGTCCTTTTGATCCCTCAGGATGGGCATTTAACCACAAAATGGAAAATGTCTTCCACCTTATTGAAATTACACAGCGAGCATTTATAACATTTGAGACATTTTCCGTGGTAGCCTGCTTCATTTTGTGGTCATCGACCGGTTTCGGGCGTTTGCCCATCTTCAGGATGCGTTTTTCAGGCAGTGTGACAACACAGACTTGTACAGAGCAAACTTAATTTTCACACTGATTGGTTTAACAGTATTTTAAAACTAAACTCTTAAACTAGGTCAAGGGGTATGGTCCTGACTTAAACCTAGTTTAAGAGTTTAGTTTTAAAATACTGTTAAACCAATCAGTGTAAAAACTAAGTTTGCTCTGTGCAAGTCTGTGTTATCACACTGTCTGAAAAATGCATCCTGAAGATGGGCGAACCCCCGAAACCGGTCGATGACCACAAAATGAAGCAGGGTACCATGGAAAATGTCTCTGATGCTTTCCAGCTCTGCGGAACCAACCACCACAACAATCATCTAAGTTTATCAAGTTTACATTAGCTTTTCAAAATTTGGTATCTTTCTTGGTTGAGATGGATTTGGCTAAGTAACCGCATGGTATAACGCAGAGAATGGAGATGCAGGAGATGTCACTATGGCGTGCTTGCTGGTGCGTCAAATATCTCTCCAGAGGTTTTTTTTTTTGTTTTTTTTAGCCTCGTGCTTGTTGCCAACAGCCAGCTATATTTATATATTATTAATTATCAATTTATTAATCTGAAATGATCATTTTTCAAATCTATTGTAGGTTTATAGTTTAATATTGTTTACTTAATGAAATTATATAAAGCTAAATATTGGTCGAAATCTTGCTGTTTGTAAACTGTGTGTAGATTGGCTGGATGCGGACAATTAGCAGCGATTATGGCGTCCCACAACTTATCTCTTTCTTGTGTGTATTTGTTACAAGCCAGTATTATATGATTTGGCGTCAGGTAAATCCGGCGAAGAACAGGGAACATTGGGGTTCTAGAACCAATCACACTAGTGTGATACCAATACGAACCAAATGGTGAGGAGAATACTTGTGTCAGAGACATTTTCCGTGATAGCCTGCTTCATTTTGTGGTCATCCAAAATGAAGCAGGCTATCACGGAAAATGTCTCTGATGCTTTCCAGCTCTGCGGAACTAACCACCACCACAAAAGAATAGTCGTGGTTAAAGCGTAACCTACACATTGTGATGTAAAAGCTTCTATTCTCATTGTGTTGATAGAACCATGGTTTTTTTAGGGATATGGTTGTAAGGCCGTGTAGAATGATCCTTTGATTTTTTCACTATATATTTCATTCCATTCTAAGTAAAATCTAGATTTTATGTAGGTCTTTATATCAAACGGTAGCAATGTTTTCAAATTTGTTTCGGGTAAAGTTTAGCTATACTGTCAGCGATCTCATTCCCCTCCAAACCAGTATGTCCTTTAACCCATATTAAATGTACCAGGTTACCGGTGTTCAGAATGTTATTCATTAGGTTTATTGTGTGCAGTATAGTTAAGGGAGGGTTTTTACCAGGGTTTTTTCATTTGCTGAGGACGCTTCTACTGTCTGAAAGTACATCTCTCCAGGTTAATGAGATAGAGAGTCTCTACTAAAATATATGCAGCCGATAAGGTAACTGCATAATTGAAAACAATGCAAACGATTGCGCAGTATAACTGATTGAATAAAAGTAACATAATAATAATAATAATAAATTAATATGCAACAAAACGCCAATGTGTGTATTCCATCTCATATTCCCTGGATTCCTTTGAATATTGCCATTGCTCTCACATTAATTGAATATATTGCAAAACCACAATCACAGCACACCCAACCTAAGACCGCATGCCAACCTGGATTTAACTAATTATAATTATCGCTTAATTAGTTATTTAAACTTGGAAATGCTTTAGATACCATTTTAATTAGATTTTAATGAATAATCACTTTCCTATTTACCATCCTCGGGGTTTTTTTAAAACTCCAGATAGATACCTTTTGATTGTACAAATTTTTTATTAATGATATCACAAATTATAAATTTGCAAATTATCTCAATAAATTATTTAATTGTTAATGATTTAATTATTTCAATTGTAATTTATAGAACAACATGGTACAAATTAACGGGCTTCGCAAAATAGTAGATGTCCATAATTTGGAAACTAATGGACGGTTATTATTAACTGATATTTTATTTAGATAAGTATTGTTTGATCATCAAAATTTTGATATGAACTTGAATGGATGCTTAATTAAAATTGATGGAACAGTTAATAATGTTTTCATAATAATTATGGTTGGATTTTGTCAATGAAACAAAACGTAGTTATCTTAAGTCTAAAAGTGTTTCTGACGCTGAAATTTTATTCATAATTTTAAAATGAGTCAATTGAATCAAACAAAGTTTCAGCTATTATTATAACTAAACAAAAATAAAGCTTTAATGAAGCATCACTATGCAAATTATTTTATAGAATAAGTTAACTTTATTTTCAAAAGGAAATTATATTTTCAGTAAAAAAAAGCGGTAATAATAACAGAGAATAAAACCAAAAAAAAAAAATAAACCTTATATTAAGATAATAAGATATGAGATCTGTAGAAGATCCTCTCTCGAAGAGAAAGGATAATATATTACGTTACATTATTACAATATATTATTATTTAAATTATCTCTTGTCTATATTCTAGGCAGCCATGCAACAACAATTAGCCCCGCAGGGGGGAGCAGATTAGCTGCTTCCTGGGGAGTAACGCCCCCACGGGTCCTAGTTCCACACTTTCACACATACACACACACACACACACACACACACACACTAGCACACCACCACATAAACACTAGGGACCTTACGAGAGAGGAGGTAAACTCTCTCCCGCGCGTTTGCCGTGCGCAGCAACCCATGTCGGCGGAAAGGGGGATCCTGGGCGCTGAGGTTGACGGAGTCTGCGGGCTCCCAAGACCAACACTCGTCTTTGGCCCTTGCTTCGCCTAGAGGGGAGGTCGGGCGATTAACCCTAGCTCGATCAAGCGGCTTGGGATGACCATGGTATCCGTGGGTCCTGTGGGTGAGGATGTTGTCGGCGGGGGCTCTACCATGTGATATTGTTGCAGGGACAGAGTCAGCCGCCGCTGCCGGACTATGTCTTCTTTGATGGTCTGCCCTGGTACCCCTGTGCAGTTTTTAACAGTGCAGGCTACTACTGGGGCCCGTTTGAGAGTCCGTGGAGGCTGGACCACTGGGAAGATGAACCTCTTTATTTCATCATGTATGAAAACAACCAAACATCATCAGGCAATGTGGAAGAAAATAAATTTTTAGTATTGAAAATGAAGGATGAGGGTAAGTCCTTTAAAACGGCAAACCCCATAAAGCTGTATAAAGCAATAAATAATATAGCTCCTGGCGCTGAAGTAAAGAAATTGAGAAATGGCAACGTCCTAATTAAGGTGACGACAAAGGTCCATTTTGAAAACCTAATGCAATTGAAGGTACTCACCAACGAAAATGTACACGTGGAGCCTCATAGAAGCCTTAATACCTCAAAAGGGGTAATAAGTTCCTATGAGCTATTATATTGCGAAGAAGAAGAAATCAAAGAAGAATTAATTTCTCAAGGAGTCATCGAAGTGAAAAGACTTATAACAAAGAAAAACGGTGTAGAATCACCCACCCCGGCCGTTCTATTAACCTTTGACACACCTATTCTTCCTAGAAAAGTGAAAGTGGGTTACTTAATCCTCGGTGTACGGCATTATATCCCAAATTTACATTAAATAGTTTACATCTATTATTTATGTAATCCCTTTGACAGCAGTTCTTTATTTCAAAATATTGTAATTTAAATCCACATGATTATCAAAGGCATGAACTAAATCTGCAACCTTACTATGGCTAAATAAAGGACAATGGAGCTGATTGATTTGTATGGCTTCCAATTTAATTAAATTAATTGACATCGAGTTATGATATATATATATTTTTTTTTAACTTCTGGCAATTTTAGATGTAAAAGCATCATGAGAATAGTCTTTGATTTTAACGTCCACAATGAACATTTGTTACAATAACTGACAATTAACGTTACAATAACTTTTAGCAACGTTATTTGTTTTGAAAGAACATAATGAACAAATGGAATATCGGTTTTGTAGTGTCTCTCTTTGTTTTGCCTTCTACTTTCTTTAAAACTAAATGTATAATTTATTTTTATCTGCATTATGTTCAAACTCTATTAACTAACAAATAGAAACATAAGCAAATTGTTGTATTTTAAACTATATTTTGTTAGATTAGATTAGTAGATAACTCCGTAATCTATGCCTAGAAACCACATTGTAGGTTAGAGAAATGGCTGAAGTGTCAGTTGTTGTAGTTTTGTCCCTTGCCCAGAAAATTTTTTTTTAAAACGTTTGTCTTAATCAAGAGCAATTTTTAAAAACAATATAATTATTATTTACCAATTTCGAGTTTGATAAAATCTACCTGTCACTGTATTTAAAAATATTACTTCTTTTACGGCATTGTTTTTACGATTTAGTTTATGTGAGAGAGAAGGGATTAGCTCTTGATAACGCGCTGGATTCACACTTAGAGGTCGTGGATTCTAGTCAAAGAAAAGCGGTCCTTAGATTTTCCTTTCCTAGTAGCCTCTAGAATAGGGTTGTCTGTAATGAGAGAACACAGCCCGGTGACTCACAGTACAATGGGGAGGTTCCGGGCGCCAAAGAACTCATGGCGCGTCTTAAAAAAAAAAAAAGGACAAAAATTTGTAATATGATCTTAATTTATGATAGTGTAAGATAGTTATATACATGGTCAAAAAAAACCTCCATTTTTTCCCGGAAATATGATGGTAGAGAAGATTCCTCTCAAAAATCCAAGGAACGCTTACAGAACAATTGTCTATAGTCATATAAGATGTACAAAGATGGAATGATCCCTTTACTTGTACCAAGTAAACGTGATCTCTTTTGGAATAACCCCTTTTTACATCCAGATTATACCACAACCTTGCAGTCCTCAGAAGATAGTAAGGTTATTCCATCCTAAACACAGGAAATTGGTTAAAATTGGTAGGATAAAGTAATCTCAACATCACCTATGGACTCATTGAGTATTCCAAATCTATTGTCAAATTCGGATAACAATGAAAACAAATAAGTATATAAAATTTGGTTTCTAACAGTTCCATCAATGCATATAGAGTTTCAAAATGCCGAATTAGACTTACTTACTTATTCGAGACCTCTTCTACCATCCGGTGTAGAGGTTTTACATAAGGAGAGCCATCTCTATCCCTGGCTATTCTCTTGGCCTCAGACCACTCAATCCCCTTCTTTTTTAGAATACTTTGGAGATTATCCTCCCAAGTAATTCTTCTTCTACCTCGGGGTCGTTTTCCGGGTCATTCGCGTCTCCATGGCTTTTTTGGGTAACCGGATATCGATATTTTAGCTGCCCCCTCTCAATTAATTGGACTAGGGGTTCGTTTTTGAGAGTGGCCCGTATTTTAGTGTTGCGTATCCGATCTCTCTTCGTTTTGCCTTCTACTTTCCTTAAAAACCTCATTTCTAGAGCTTGGAGGCGACTTCGATCCGATTGCTTTAAGGCCAAGGATTCGCTGCCGTATGTAAGAATGGGGACAAAAGTCCCTAGCCTTTGGCCACTTCTCTCTTACTCAAAAATTTTTTTGTTTATAGCGGAAAACATCTTCCCCGCAGCGGCCACCCTTGCATTGATTTCTTCCTTTAGTCTCCCGCTCCCACTTATTTCCACCCCTAAATACTTAAAACAAGGAACCTGAATGAGATGTTCATTTGAATCTCTGTCCGGGATACCACCATGCACTTGGTCTTAGAAGTATTTATAACCATATTCCTTTTGCCCAGCTCTTCAGTCCATATATTTAAATTTTCTTGCAACTTTTCTTCGCTTTCTGCTATTAACACTAGGTCATGTGCAAATGCGAAGACAGAGAAGGCAGTTGACTGTAACTTCCAGTGTCCAAATTGTGTCTCTCTGGTTCTCCTCTTGCATTCCTTAATTACGTCATCCATAAGAGCGAAAAAGTGTAAAGGGCTCCCTATGACCCCCTCCCTAACACCTACTGTAGTAAGGAACTCGGATGATTTAGGTTGGATGTTCTAATATAATTCCTGCATTTGATATAAAATGATTTTATCCTTCGGATAAGAGCCTCATTCACTTCCTTATTTCTGAGTGTTGCCGAATTGGACAGTATATAAAAAAAGAAAATACTAGGAAGTGAATCGATGATTAAATAAAATATCTCGGCTTTCTTAATTAATTTCTAGATTCAAATGTAGAAAATTAATCAAAGTAAATCTCCGAAAAATTATTTTCGTTCCATAAAATCACAATCCTTAAAATTCCAGTCGTATAATTAGTTTAAATTTTAATAAGATATCAAGAAGACCCCATGCAATGCCTTATTAACTGAAAAGGCGTTCCGTTGATAATTTCTTATTTTAGATACTTTCTATGACCAACTCTATACCACAGCTTGATTCGGCATATTTAACAATAAAGTACGTGAATATAAAAACAAACACTTGCTGCAATACGATTTGAACAATCAACAGGTATAGTGATTGAACAAGTAAGAAATAATGCAATAATGATATTAGCCCACATACTTTTATCTAGCGCATTCGCTTTTGGTGCAAGAATTCAGAGTTCGATTTCTTTAAATACTAAACATATTGACACACCATCGCGGCAAAAAGTGGAGAGCTACATTCTTAATGGCAAAGGCCGAAAATAAACGGCACTGAGAACTCGACGTGCATACCACACCTCCTCCCGCCAATAAAAATCTTCCCTGGCAAGCCTTGGCTGTACCGCTAAGGGCTTTTTTGTACAATGATATTGAATCAGCATTCTCATACAGTACAGGTAATCTTGCAAGAAAAGAAACAAGGTAAAATAAAGATTGGAAGCAAGAGAGAGTGCTTTAGTGTATAATATTTGCAATAGAACTATGAATACTATTGGTGATAGAGCTCTTAAATGAAGGGATCAGACCTAGAGAAAGTCAGCAACTAGTCAAAGATCAGAAGCCAGAAGATCAAGAAGAATGTCAAAGAAGACATTGGATAATAGGCACTTATTTGGGGCGGATTCGACAAAGCCATCTAATAGGGAGCGTTGGAACTGTTAAGCGAAAAAGTGTGACTAATTACATACAAAAAAAATTATAAATCTTCTGTCATTGTAAAATAAAAAAATTATTAAGCTGAATTGTCAATAGTTAATCATTAAGTAAAAGAATAAGATAATTACATTAAACAAAAAAATACAAGCTTTGAAATCTAATAAAAAATTCTTTTCTAAGTCAGAAATATAGCGAAATTAATAGGATTTCAAAGAAGAAGCTCCATGGAGATAATGCTCCCTTAATCAGAGGGAAAAAACAGAAAGAATAGAATTATTAAATAAAAGCATGGAATTTCCTATCGGCAACCAACTTTGCAAGAATAATAAGAAATTAGATGGTAGAATTAGCAGGGCATAAAAATATCTGTCGAGTGGGCTTTGTAGTGAGAAAAGTAAAGCTAAAAGACTGAATCAGTCTTTGAAATGTTAAAATAATATTGATAAAGAATGTAAGAAGGAAGCTTTGGAGAATCAGTGAAGTATAAAAGAAAAGCCAAATAAAAGAAAATTAAGGAAGACCTCCAGTTAACTTCTCTTTTACATTTTTTTTTCTACTATGGAGCAGCGCAAAATTAAATCAGTAGGAGGCTGATAAAACTATGAAATTAATTTTCACAATTTTCGAATCTTGGGGAAAAGCATCTTCCCAAAAATAGATTAAAAAAAAAAAAACACACTTGGATTGGTGTAAAACAAACTGGCATCTATCTAACGTTAGAACCAGTCCGCCAAAATTAAACAGAACGGAGAAAAAAAATACGAAATCCATGATCCTGAATCATTCGTGTAAAAGTAAATTTGTAGAAAAAAAGAAAAAAAAAAATCGGTAGGCTGATTCACAGTTCCATGCATCGTCATGAATCATAGCGAATGGTTTCCTTGTAATATCTACAGAAAAATGTAACCAGAATTAATATCTACCGGGAAACACTGTCTAGTTTCTATAGCTTTAGGGGAGTCTGAAGTTATAAGACAAAATTTTCAATTTAAATTCCACCAATTTGACATTAAATCTATGTATATGAATAACAATACTAATATCAAGATTTTGATTTTGCGCTTCCATCCGCAAAAAAAGAAAAAAGAAAAAGTAACCCATTAAGTCAACAAAATCCCACCTGAAAAGATGACTTCCCATCCTTGAAAGTCATCAAACTAATTTTCACCACCATTTCGGATTCATGAATCCTTGAACCGGTTCTGTTGAACGGTTGTTCAATACACTTACTGAAGCTAGGACTGGGATCAGAGTAAACTGTTCTGGTATTTTGTTTTGTAAACATTCAGCTGTTGGAGCAACCTTATTAAGTTGTTGTGGTGGTTGGTTCCGCAGAGCTGGAAAGCATCAGAAACATTTTCCGTGGTAGCCTGCTTCATTTTGTGGTCATCGACCGGGTTGAGGGCGTTGGCCATCTTCAGGATGCGTTTTTCAGACAGGTGATAACACAGATTGCACAGAGCAAACTTAGTTGTCACATGACTGTTGTTGTAATAACTGTCTAATAACAACCACAGTACTAACAACAACGTCAGTGTGAAACTAACTTTGCTCTGTGCGAGTCTGTGTTGTCACACTGTCTAAAAAACGCATCCTGAAGATGGGCGAACGCCCGAAACCGGTCGATGACACAAAATGAAGCAGGCTACCACGGAAAATGTCTCTTAAACCTTATTAAGGTCATTTAAATTACTTTAATTCGCGTTGTTGTGATTGATTCTGGAAAGCATCAGAGATATTTTCCATGATAGCCTGCTTCTTTTTGTGGTCATCGACCGGTTCCGGGCGTTTGCCCATCGTCAGGATGTTATTTTTATTTTTTTTTTGGCAAAACTGTATGATAACATAGACTTGCACAGAGTAAATTTAGTTGATACAATGGTTTTAAAAAGTAATTTTGTTTGGACCTAAATAGTTTAAGAGGAGTTCGTTGATATCCATGTGGGAAAACACATGATAATACATTTAATGTATACATATGTTGTTTTTAGCCCATAGCTGACACAGTATTCTTTCGCTTTGTTCTACACACAAAGAACAATTTAAAAAATAAATAAATATATAAATAAAATATTAACATAATATGGGTAATTAACTATCAAAGTAAATATCTCCTTACATAAACTCAATTTAAGTTACACATCTCCACTTGCTGGATGTTTCCATTTTTAAAAGGAACAATGTGCCTTTTACAAAGCGAAAAAAAAGTGTTTTCCCACGCAGGCACCGAGGAACCACCTCTTAACCTAGTTAGGTCCAGAGTAGAGCACTTTTTAAAACCAGTTTATCAACTAAATTTGCTCTTTGGAAGTCTACGTTATCACACTACTTTTGACAAATACATCCTGATGATGGTTGATCGCCCGAAACCGATCGGTGACCACAAAAAGAAGCTGATTATCATGGAAAATTTCTCTGATACTTTAATTATAATAAATAAAATAATAATAATAACATATTAGCTGAAACCTGAGTACCTGAATTGAATATCAGATTCGAACTTACTGAGATTTTTTTATTTTGTAAATACACACACGCACACAGAGTCCAGTCGTTAAGAAATAATTTGCTTTTCTAATTTCCACCTTTTAATCTCCCACCTTTTCCTAATTTCTTTAAAAACATTAAATAATACAAAAAGCAAGCTTGAATGATAGTAATTAATTTTTTGAAATTTAATTTACAACTGCACGAATAAATATAATAATTTATATTTATTTCATTGTATTACAAAAGAATCTGAGATTGCTCAAAATTAGAAAATTAATCTTGGGTTAATTTCTATGAAAAGTTGTATAAGATTTGAAGTAATAAATCCTTTACTTAGTACAATTATTTCCAGTTCATGTTAGGTATAGTAAAGGAATGGAGATGAAGTCTGGTTGTCGAATGAGCCCCAGAACTGTTTAACAAGAATTGGAAGAAGAAGTAGAAAATGGAAGAAGTTAAGAAAGAGTTAAAGGTGGTAAAAGAACTAAGCTGAAAGCCTAAATAGAAGTACAGTATGGCGCGCGGTACAAGGCTATACATTTTATCTCAATTAGGGGTGAAAAGCAACTGTCGAGCTTCCTTCTATTTCTTTAAAGATTAATACAGATGGAAAATTACTATAAGATTATAAATCTTGAAAACTAATTATTATATCTTAATTTTATTATTATTCATTTTATATTTTAATATTTTTTGATAAATGGAGAAAATGGTTATTAAAGACAATTAAAAATGTAATTACACTAGTATACATTTTAAAGTTATAAATAGTAATGTCTGACTTCTTTACTAAATTACTTACTTTTTTTTTTTTTTTAAGTATTGAAGACATTATAAATATTATGCAGTAGAAAAAAATCTGGTGTGAAACACTCACACAACTTTCATTTACCGCTATAAATACAATTTTACAAATAATGGCCAATTTCTTTGACAAATTTTAAATTTTACTCATTTTTCCCAGCAAAAATATAGACGAGGAGAGGATGGCTAAGTACTTACCCAGCCAGGTAGTAGAAATATTACATCGAGTCCAAAAATGAGCGCCAATAACATTGAACCTATCCTATATAACAGTTGAAGTTCGACTGATTCGGAGCTCCTTGTTGGACAAAAACAAAAATGAATTTCGAGATGAAAGCACAAGGACGCCAGTGGGAAATCCTATCACACCATGACGGCATGGTACCCGCCTCTGCACCACGTCATGTCTCATCGCATGTTTTAGGATGCCAACTGGGCATGACTATCTATAAAAGCACCTCCGACGAATAGGAATCGCGAGGGATTCAAGATGCCCCCTTTGTGATACCGGACTGGAAATGACGGCATCTCACTTAGACACGTATCCTTCCCTTGAGGATGTAAGAGAAAATCACAAAGGCGACAACCGGTGGAAACGCCAGGCAAATTTATATTGGGCTGCAAGGGAGCGTATGGATAGTATCCAAGAAAACGCGGTGACATAAAGGAAAAAAAAAGTTGAAGTTTAACGACACAAATTCCGCAAAACTGCCTAAAATCTAGAAGTGCTAGGGATATTTATGTGTGTAGCTTGCATACATTTTCAAGAAAATCATGTTCAGTTAAGATTTTTGAGTTCAGTTTTGCCTGAAACCTCCGTATCACTAAACGTAATGTTGTAAATTGGAAGTTGAGGTTCGGTTATGCAAAAGAACTCTTTTTAAATTTCTATCGACGTTTCAGCAATTTTATTGCCTTCTTCAGGGTAAAAATTTTCAATTAGAATTCCAGTAGTAATTAATCTAGTTTAACCTGTGACATACCATCACCAAGTGTTCTACCATTACCAATACTTGGTGATGGTATGTCACAGGTTGAACTGGATTAATTACGACTGGAATTCTAATTGAAAATTTTTACCCTGAAGAAGGCAATAAAATTGCCGAAACGTCGGTAGAAATTTAAAAACAGTTCTTTTGTATGACCGAACCTCAACATCCAATTTACAACATTGAAAACAGCGGTCATAACGAACACCAAAAACTAAACGTAATATTAAGTTTAAACTTCATGCGTTAAAATTGACAAATTTTTAACTCATTTGCCCTAATATATAAATATTAAGGCAGACAGTGCTTGAAGTTATTACAATTATTGTAGTTCAAAAAACAGCGTCAATAACATTGAACAAAATCTGATAACAATTGAAATTCTAAAGTCACTCAGATTTCTGAGTACAGTAAGACCCCGCTTAACGCTGTTTCGGTTTAGCGCTCTTTTATTTCAGAAAGATCTTTGAAAGGAGTATGGAAGAACATTTGGCCAGATTTAAGTAAGAGCGAAGACATTGGACACTCTGTCGATATGGATGAAATAGTGGAATTAGCGAAACAAACCGGTTTAGATGAGGTAAATGTGGAAGACGTCGAAGAAATAGTTCAAGAAACAGCAGCTAGTCTTTCTAATGATGAGCTCAAGGAATTAACTGAGCAAGAAGAAAACAAAAATATTGAGAGTAGTGATTTCGAAGAAGAGCAAAAAGAACTTTCGATGGCGTTTGTAAAAAGGAGTTTGACCACTATAACTGAAATTATGGACCAATTTGTTGAAAATGATCCAAATTTTGACAGGAGTTCAAAAGCAAGACGGGGTGTTATAGATGCTTTATCCACTTATCAACAACTTCTAACAGAACGCAAAAGGAAAACACAAACTACATTAGATGCCTTCTTGACAAAAAGGCAGAAAATTGGAAACACAGAATAGACTGAATGATCTGACTGACTTACAATTTTATTGTTTTTATAAGTATATTCGTTTATATTGTTTTTATTTGTGTAAGAAATAAATGTTTGGTTTTATTTTTATTAAAAAAAAAATAATTATTAAATTTTATACCTAACCAATTTTCTATCCATCTTCCCCTAACCCCATTATTTATATGTTAAGATAGCCTCGTTTAGCGCTGTTTCGCATTACGCTCTACTTTGATGGAACGTATCCTACGCGTTAAGCGGGGTCTTACTGTACATCCAAAAATAGCTGTACCACATTACATTTACGAACTTTAATCAGAAATCACATAACTCTACTTATAAGACACAGTAGTTTCGGCTTTATAGCCATTGCCGAATACATATCTTCACGTCCAATAGCTATTAGCTCCAATAAAGCTAAAAATTCCTTAGAGCAACAGTCCATAAAGGAACCAAGATTTGCAGGACAGCGATCTTACTTGGGATGGCGCTGGTAAACATCTGCAGACCCGTGTAACGTGCAATTCTTGCCTTCATACCAGAATCGCTAAGACTCCGTTTTTTTTTGTTTTTTTTTACATACTAGGTCACCAACATCGTTTTAGCCACCATGGAATTCGAACTAAATCCGATTGCACTGACCCATTAGACATGGGTGCAAAAGTAGCTATAATTTTAGAAATAAATCACTATTCATCATTGAAAATAATCCCAAAAATAAATAAATAAAAAGAAATGAAATATCGGATAAACTCTTTTAATGAAAATATAATACAATGCGTCAAACAAAATGGAAACTAAGAGAGAATGGTCAAAGGAAGAGAAAACGGTCCGGTTTTTTTTTTTCTGGCGCTCTCTTGCTCTTCTATTTTTATTGTAAAGCCTCAAGTGGTGTACTCTTCAGGAAATTTACTGCAGCCCTGCTTGTGCTATAACAGTGGTCCCGGTTGTAATTCTTGAGTGGTGTTTCCTCTATGGCTTACATATACTAACCAGTCCAACAGTCCAGGGTGGTACAAAACTCTCCCACTTCTATTGTATAGTCTCTCCCCACGAAAAACATTGTACAAACATTTCATTTAGTTAAAATGTACTGTTGACAATTTTTATTTTTTTTAATTAAACTGTATTAAAAAATAAAACATTAAAAAAAGCTATATTTTGTTTTATATTTGATATTATTTTTCTACTATATTTATTACTTCTGCAATAGACATGGATATTAGATTTTATTTATTATTAAAAACGACTATTAATTGTTGTTATTTTATTTAAATAACAATTTATTTGCAGAATGGCTTCACCAACTATTTGTTTAATCGAAATAGTTATACTATTCCTTAACCTATTCGTATTGATCCTAGCCCAGTATTTTTTTTTTAACACTAATGAGGGAGCAACTGCCACCTTCATTGAAAGATATTTTGCCTTTCTACAGCTGTCAATTGAATGCAACCTCTCAAGTTAGAGCACCCTTCCAGATTTATTTGTCTAAGAAATTTCGAGATCTGTGAAGGTTTTCTTTCTACTTCATAACCCAGTATATATTCATGATTATAAACCTTTTTTAGATGTTAGCATCGCAATTTGTCAGTAGATGAATTGGGGAGATTCTACTACATCTTCAAATAATATATTGATTTTTATCTCGTTCTAGGCTCAGCTTATTTTAGGTTTCCTGAGTCTATAGGGAAACATGTAGGCATAGATTTTTTTTCGCTCACACTTGTGCAATATCTCGGATCTTTTTCCGGTCGTAAATGTCGCCCAAAATAGCCTCAATCCTAGGAGATATTTCTAGAGGAGTGTTCTCTTGACTTCCACCTCATTTTTTTAGCCCTTCATATATATACGATTTTTTATAAAAAACTACTTTTACGTTCTCAGGAAATCTAGAAACGTGTATTTCCGTGTCTATTTCCGTTGTATTTCCGATAAAATATCAAAAATTCGACACGACTACAGTACTTACAGTAGTAAGAGAAAGTAAAAATGGACAAATTTTTAAAGTCATGTGACTGTATCAAATATCTGCTCTAGAGCTATTTTACATTTTAATGTGATTAGGTGGATGTGTTGTATGTGTATGATGTAGCATTAGCGGTATTGAAAGGGCTTTTATGTATGTGTAAGTTTTAGAGAAGAGAGAGAAGTATTTAAGATATAAATAAGAAGTCACCAGTGGTTTAAAAATAAATATATTATCTCTAAATGAATAGACATTTTTCATTGTAGCCTGTTTCACACTCTCAGTGTGTAAACTGAATTTGCTCTGTGCAAGTCTGTGTTAACACACTGTCTGCCAAACGCATCCTGAAGAGGGGCGAACGCCCGAAACCGGTCGATGACTACACAATGAAGCAGGCTATCACGGAAAATGTCTCTGATGCTTTCCAGCTCTGCGGAACCAACCACCACAACAAAAACACTTATTAGCCACACTGAATTGGTTACTGGTTGAAAGCTTTGGAATAGACAGATAAATTATGCCCATCTTGGTAGTTAAAAACCTGCCCGTTATATATACGATTTCTAAAAGGGGTTAAAAGATAGAGAGTGACTGAGTTCTCCGACCTCTCTTTAACGGTGTCTTGTACTGCGTTTTGACCCTTTTCCAGCCAACTTACAATATTTTCCTTTTAAAACTGATTTTATGTAAAATCTAAAATATATTTCCCATTATTTCTATTTCACTGTTAACTAGGGCATTTACTTTTTTAATTTCTATGCATAATTTATAATACAAACAAACAAACAATAGGTAAAGTACGTACAAAAAAATAAATATGTAATATATTTTTGAATGAAAAGAGAAAAATACAAAGAAATGGATAAGTAAGAAAATAAATACTCTAAAAACAGAAAATAAAAATGGCAAAATTGTAGAGGTGGGGAATGAAAGAGAGGTTTATTATTAAGGATTTCTGTTGAAAAGTGCTTTTCCTTGTAAAAGATATAATAAGAGTCAAGACAGAATGGTACAGATTCGACCGAACCAACCCCCGGGCCTTAGTTTAGATATTGAGTGAAGAAACAAGAGATTGTGGGTTTTCAGAATGAAAGTGAAAGAGAGTGAGAGGAGAGTGTAGTAGAGGGGGGGAAGAGACTGAAATAGAACTAAGGATACTGATGAGACAATGAAACTATCACCATCATACACATACAGGTGTGTAAAATTGGCCAGATTGGCCCAACAAAATCCTGGGCCATTCATTCCCGACCACAATATCTGGAAACCTCATTATAATAAATTTTAGATTAATTAAATTGTTTACCCATCTAATATTACAATAACAGGTATTCTAGTTGCTAACGTTTAATACAATTATTATGACATTATTAAACTAGGTAAGAAAATTTTAATTAAAAGCAACTTGAATGCATGCCCGCCCTAATTATTGTAATTAACAAAAATTAATACTATAAACAATTTTTATGATTAATATACCTATAAACATTAACATGGGCATTCTCTTTCTGCTGTAGATACAATAATTTATAAAAAGACTCTCCATTTCCTTTAAACTTGATATTTTACCCATTTGTCACAGATATAAATATGGACGTAGTGGGTGGTTTTCTTCAACGATTTTCTTGATCAACCTTGGACTGCTGATTGCACAGGTAGAAAACGTATCAATTTAATTTGAAATATTTTATAAAAAAAAGTTATTTTCGAGAGGTTTTGGCAGTCTGACACTTTGGTTTAAATTTAAACTGCATAAGCTTTGTTGGCTAAAGGCAAAAGATCGTGCTATCGTACTATAATAGTCCGGTTCGACATAAAGGTATAATCCTCCCAACTAAACATAGGGTATAACCTAGCGCAACTAAACATTGTAATGGTAACAATAATTTTAAACAACATTTGTTATTTAAAAAAAAAAAAACAAAAAAAAACCTATAAACCTACGGCGAACAACCCATGAAGGGCCAAGCCTTGCCAGACGGCGATTTCAATAAGGAGGCATGTGGTAAGCACGCCACAGTTCCCACGCCTTCGCTACCTAGGGCGCTACTAACTGTAGCTTCCCACTTTATATCACGATGTTGGGACAACAACGACTTTGCCTTCACGGGAATGGAACTCTGAATTCTCGCACGAAAGGCGAGGGCGCTAGCCACTAGACCAACAACGAACGCGTGAGGACTTGTTAATTAAATTAATATAATAATTAAGTTAAGAGAAAGTTGTGAGTTTAAAGGCCAATTTTTTTTTTTTTTACTTTCTCAAAATTAACAAAAAGTAGCGATCGTGTCCAGATTTTTGAAATTGCGTTTTAATCGGAAATAGATGCTACGAGATCATCTGAGTATAAAAATAATGTTTTTAGCGAATAGTCTCTCTCTCCTCTGTGTAATTGAACAAAATATATCGCAAACATGATAAATCACAGGATGTTTAAAACTTGGTATTCCTTTTAGGTAACAAATAAAGCATCTGAAATGAAAGTTTCTGGGGCAAAATCCATCAACCGCAAATTTAACTTTTCCGATTTTTCTTTGAACATTGTTATTACCATTAAAATAAAATATCTATCAATTTTTATTTGCAACATTTTTCTGGGAATCCTAATTTTTTTTGTGGGGGGGGAAGGGTGTCGTTAAGCTGTCCACTAAAATACTACTTCAACACAATTTATGATATTGCTTCCTATATTAATATTAATCCGACATTATAAGCATTGTTTGAATTCCAAATTTGAAGAAAATAATTGTTTAATCGAAAACTGAAACTTTATAAAATAATTGGTTTTTGTTTTTTGTTTTTTTTTTGAAATTTTCTCGAATACGATTAAAACGATTTCCTATAAACTTAGAACACTAATAGCACAGATATAATTACATTATGGGTGTTTTTTTTCTTTTTATTTTTAAGTCTTTTTATTTACCTCAAGTGTGTACAATAGAAAAAGAATGAACTACAATATCAATTATTATTCAAGACAACACCATGGTAATTACCGTCGGTGGAGCCGTTAAACACAATAGATAATACAATAATATAAGAAAAAGTAATTATTTCTAGAAAAATTAATAAATAATTAATAAATTAATAAATCACTGGCAAATAAGGCAAAAAATCACAGTAAACTAAAAAAAAAAAAAAAGAAAAAATTTCTTATTCATAACTTAGAGAATAAATAAATTACCTGGTCACAGAATAACAGATAAACAAATCACTATAAACAATGGGTTATAGTACTAAAATGGTTTCGATAAATTTATATAATTATTTCGGGCAAATAATGTTATAGGCAGCTTTACAATATACTGTAATAACCACCAATCTTCACCATTTAACAGAGCAATCATCTTCTCTCCGGAAAGTTGCTGCTTATCAAAATATTTTGTTCTGACCTCTATTAACTTAGAACATACGGCAATGAAATGATAAGTCCCGTCTAGCAAATCTTCATAACATAATTGACAATAATTATTTTCGTCAGAATTTTGCAAGTAAGGGGGTTTTCCTAAAATTAATGTTGCAGCTCGTGCCTTTATAATCCAGCGCATCTCACCGAGAGAGAGACCGCTCTGCAAGTAGTGTCGCTTACCCAAATCAAACCTTAAATCTCTGTATAATGGGTATAATCTAACTCTTTCCGTGTAAAGCTTTTCAAAATACAATTTGTTACAATTACGGATTTCTTTAAAAATTGAGTTCCAATCATGAATATTATTTAAACTTAATTCATCATTTATTTTAAATTTAGTACAATGATTCAATATGTCTTGAAACCAGAACATCTTTTTTTCAACAATTTGGATTGCAACTCTTTTAGGTAATCTGTCTTCAGACATATTAAAAACTTTAATTATATAATCAAGATGCATTTTTATAGTATGAATAAATACAGGTGAATAGTTTATTTCACTATAGATAAAAGCAGATGGAACATATTGAGGCAATCTAAATAATTTTTTAATGAAGAAACGAAACAATTTTTCAACTTCTTCAAAATACACCCCTCCCCAGATCTGAGCCCCATAGCACACCATGGAGCGGCTTACAGTGTTAAAAATTTTCAGTTTTGCATTAAAGTTTATTTTCTCATTCTCCATGAACAGTTTCCATATTGTATTAAGACCTTGTTTAGCTTTAGCCAATTTCTCCATCAAATGCTTCCGGAATATCAGACCAGAGGTGAGAGTTAGACCTAGATATTTATATTGGTTTACAGTTTCTATTTTATTGCCATGGAGAAACCACTTTTCATTTTTTGATGGTCTGCCACCATTTTTAAAAACTAAAATCTTTGATTTATCTAAGTTAATTCTTAGATTCCACG
>JAAEAF010001661.1:0-10131 GCA_011037195.1 Triatoma infestans | reverse complement strand
CAAAATAATAACATTAAAATAATCTACGTTTTCACAAATTGATGAATTAAAAATAAAAAAAAAAAAAAAATCTTTTCTACTCTTAAAGCTTAGTTATAACTACATATATTATTACTAAATAATACTCTATTATCATTTTAATTTTACAATTAAGTTATTTTAATACTACGATAATTAAGAAATAGGTAAATTAAGAATACGCCTTCCAAGGTCCCATGCATTTTTTACAAATTGGATTAATTGTGGCCAATCAGATCCATTCAATAAGGTAGGAAAATGTTCCAGAGACAAATATCTTTCCCCAAAACTGATCAAACGTAAATGTGACTCTTTCGCAGAGGCAATATTGTAACCAATGAAGGTCTTCTGAGGTGCGATTATTGCTAGTTGAAAACTTATCGTTCCTTATATTAGTAGCATTTTTTTAGGATATCTTAATATATAAAATATCATAATATATAAAAACCTGCACAAGGAGTTATTACTTTTACACTTGTAATTCTTCAAGAAAAATATAGTCGAGCAATTGTATTGGGAGCCTGCGCAATATTGTAACCAATGAAAGTCTCCTGTGGTGCGATTATTGCTACATGAAAACTTCTATGTCCCCTCCAGTAAAATGTTAAAGTGTATTCAAAAAAAGGAGCGTTAAGTTAATGTGGAGATCCATATAAAAAATGAAAGAAATACAATCTACAAGAACCCAGTAGTAGTGATAAACACCGTGATCTACTTGTTACTTTTCTGCAACGGTTAAAAACTATTGTCTAAACTGTAACAAAATAAAGGAGCGATATTAATTTAAATTTTTTTTTTCATAAAAAATTTATGTAAAGAATCTATATAAATTACTGAAATTGGAAATATCCTAACTCCGGAATAAAAAGAAACTATTTTCCTCAACAGTTAAAAACAATCAATTAAGCTGTTTAAACGATTGGAATTTTAGACAGTAATTTTATTTTTGTTGCTGAAATTGGTTTCGGATTTTCATCAATCGCCAGAGAACGCTATCAAGTTCATGTAATAGAGATTTGACTCTATTGACATCAACCAGTGTGATGCATGACAGAATTATAAATTTAAAGTCAACTTACTTCACCAATTTGATAGCCTTAAGGTGCAAATACCGGGGCCAGTGTTATTTGGTCAGTGCACTGACGGGATCCTGGCCATTTCACTGATAGGTGTTTACATGACTGCTGCGGACTTTGATTTTTTACTGTCACATCCGGAAGAAAGACACACTAATGTGTAAATCCATTTCTTCAGCGGAGAGATTGGCAATTAATTACCTTAAGGTATTTGGCAACAGATTTGCACAGTGATTATTTACCACGCTCTTAATTGTCAATTAGTTTTGCAATATTTTTTTACATATTCGTCTATTTATAGGGTATAGTTTCCACTCCTTAATGTATTTGTTCAGTGTGCACTATTTCGTAACTGTGCACTACAATATATAGTAACCTGAAGAATGAATATTTACATAAAAGTAAGAAGATTATGGGAACCTCACATTCTTTCATAAGCATGTTAATTAGAATAAAATATATTTTGGTATTAAGCATGTTAATAGAATAAAATATCTTTTGGTTCAAACGGAATCCATACAGTGGACCAATTAGGTGGGCACTCAAAGCTACGTATGTACTATTTTCACAAGTTCTAGCCCCACACGCCATCGCTGATCACTAAGATTACCTCATCCACATTCGTAGAATGTAGAATACCCAGTGGATATGAAACCCCTAGCGGTGAGTAAGTGAGAATGTTCTTATAACTAGCCTTTGCGTCTTTGCATAATTGGTTGGAGAAGAAAGTCGGGCTCTACTCAGTAGAGATGCGTGACGCTTCAACACTGTATCGCACGGCCACCGCAAAGCGGATTCGGGTAAACTTCTAGACTACTTGTATTACCGTCGAGGCGCACACCCCCTATCTACCACGAATGGCGGAGGTGTGGATCCGGAGACCTTGTAACTATGATAAACGCGCTCATAATAATACGTTCGTCGTAGTTACCACTTCCCGATAGCGAAACTGAAGATTCACGGCATTTCGACCGAGTAGAGCACACTATATTCTCCAGTCACTTATGCAACGGCTAGCTATGAGCACATTCTCAGATACTAACAGCAAATGGTTCCCTATACCCTAGGGGCTCTACATTCTACGAATGTGTATAACGTGATCTTAGTGATCAGCGATGGTGTGTGGGGGCTAGTAACATGTGTAAATTATTATATAGTGAGCCGTGGGTGCAAACTCTCCTTTCAGCAACTACTATTTGGCGGATCGGCTTTGCAATACCGGATTAATCGAAGATTAGCAAAAGTCTTACAAGCTGATCCGACTTTATCCTCTGTGATGTTGGCTTCCTGCACGTCTCCTTGTGGGTCCGCTGGAAGGATGCTTCGGCTTGAACTGGGACGGGCTAAGTGCAGAAAGCCGAAAGAAGAATGGTTTATGCACGCGGAAGTGCTCTGCCTACACATGTGGGTGCACTATCAAAACCCTGCCCACCAAAACTCCCCGTAATCTACGGAACACTAGCTCAAAACCGTTTTTCAATTATTTCAGGTTAGGTCCTTACTGCGTCCTACGGGCTCTCTCTTCGTCTCGTTCGTTACCTTTTCCAGTCGATTTTTTTACCCGGTGTACTTCCTGGGCATTATGTGTCATGCGATTCCACGTTTTCTCTGCTTGGATTAGATTTCATTGTTATAGGTGATTATCACACGGGGAAAGATCTGTTGTGCCTTGTCATTGCACTGTCGACCTCAGAGCAGTGACCCCTCAGGCAACACTGCCCATCACAGAGCTGTAGAGGCTCTAGGAAGAGAAAATCTAAGGGCAGCTTGATGGATTCGAACCCGCGACCTCCGCATTGACAGTCCTGCGCGTTACCACTGAGCTAATCCCTTCCTTTTCTGTTGGCTTACGCACATTATCTAGCTAGGGACGGTGACCCTAGTTTGTGTCCTGTATTTATCCTTGCCTGTAAACGATCCCTGTCTGCAGTTTACGTGTATTGTGTACTGTCTGGTCGAAGTGCCTACATGAGGTTCTATATTCTACGAATGTATATGATGTGATCCTTGTGATCAACGAGGGAGTGTGGGGGCTGGTATCATGTGGAAATATGTATATAGTGAGCCGTGGGTACAATTTGTTATTTCAGGAACAGAAACCAAAATGCGCCGTCCGCTCAAAACCTGACGAAATTTATGCGCTCTGAGGTAAAAACCTATGCCCGAAACCTAAGCTCCCCAAGAGAAATATATACTCGCCCGACCGAAACGTTATGTGTACACCAATCACGACCTATGCACGCTTAAAAATGTGACGGCTGTCCAAAACATATGCGCATCCCAACCGAAACCTATGCCCTCCTAACGGAAACCGGTGCGTGCCTCAAAAGAAGTCTTTGCGTGCCCGAAAATTGGCGCCCGCCCAAAACGTGACCTATGCGCGCTTCATCCGAAACCAACAGAGCTTTTGATTCTAATGTAAGTAGGGATGACTCCAATGTAAGACATGGAATCGCATAGGGAAACTTAATGATACTGTTGCCCCATAACACCCAAGAACTTTTTAATGTTTCTGGTAAGTTGAATTAAATTGAAGAAAAATTTATTTTGCTTGGGTTGTATAAAACTGTGTTTTTAAATTAAAAGAGAAAGTCGTGTGAGCGTTGACACCAGACTTTTTTTTTATTTTAAGGCGCATCTAGTATCTGTGCGCGTCATGCATAAGCATGCGAGCCGCTGTACCTTGTCAAGAGTCCTCTTGACTGATGCTACTTTGGTCTTCCTAAACCATGCCACTGCGCCGTAGGTGATGACCGGTCTCACCATCATGGTGTACATCCACCGTAGGATACTTGGGAGGCATCCCCAGGATTTGCCCGCCATCCTCCTACATATCATGAGGGCGCCAGTGGCAAAAAAGGAGAGATATGTAAGGCGGGTATTTTTATTTATATTTATTTTTTTATTGTTATTATTTATTTATTTTCTTCCTGCCTGCTGTCTATCAAGTTGCTTCTCAGCTGTGTTACTGTTAACATCGTTCTCTGTTTTTTCGAGTTTTTCTGTAGGTTGTAGGAGGAAATTGGTGGAGTTGTTTATTTTAGTGTTGTGTAAAGGTGTATAAAATTTGGTGTATGTAGGTTTAGGACAAGTGTATGAATTTTGTAAATTAAATGTACGTAGTTTTATAGTTAGTTAATAGGTTTTCTTAGTGGGTTTTTTTGGGGCGTGGCCGGCAGAGCCCTGGTTACTGTCTGTGAGAAAGTTGTGGGGTGAAAGGTGGAGAACTAAAAGGGGAAAAAAAGGGGGTGAAAATAGGCACAGGTAAACTGCAAGCTTATTTTTCGTAGTTTTTAATTGTAGAAGAGGGGTGAAGTGGTTTCCGGTGACGAAGCTGTTCCTGTGTTATCGATAGTGGTAGTGTGTTGTCGGAGAAGGTGTGTTAGTGAGGCCCTTAGTAACAGATTGGTGCTGCAGTTAAGGCTGGGAGAAAGGTTACCCCTTAGTGGTAGCAAGTTGATTGAGGGAAGGAAAACTTGCTGGTGTTGGGGGTGGCTTTAAAGCAAGAGGCTTTCTCTTCCATAAGTAAGTGGTGCTTGAGATTCTGATCAAAACGAGCCATTCCTCGAGTGGCTGGGAGCCTCAGGAGCGGAATTATCGAGGTTGAAAGAGAGTATCAGGAGATAGAGGTTGGATAGGAGCTTGGCGGCAATCAGTTAAGTGGTTGGTTAATTGATCAATTAGTTAATAGCTTTGGAAATTATAGCGGGTTGCAGGTCTTGGCGCCCTAATAACTTAGACAATTTTTTAAGAAGGTTTAGTGAGTACATAGCGGGTTGCAGGTCTTGGCCCCTTCAAAACTTAGAAATTTTTTGTAAGTATTCATTCGTATCTAGTACACTGATTAGTTTAGAGAGGTACTAGAGGTCATTGAGGGGTTAGGAGAAGCAAGGATGGCGGAAGGGTCATGGAGGGGGTGGGCCTGTGGGGGTGGGGTTGGAAGGCGGGAGAGGAGGGGGTTTGGGGGCGGTATCACACATTGAAGGGACTGGGGAAGGAAAGTGGGTTACGCCGCTGGGGAAAAGGAAGAGGTTAGCAGGAATTCTCCCCCGGAGTTGCTGTTAGAGGCGTTGGGGGTGGAGGCGGGTTAGATCCGACAGTGGTTGGAGGAGGCCCAATATAAGGAGTGGTCTGAACCAACTAAAAAGAATGTATCACAAAGGTCGGTGACATATTTGGATAAGAAGGTGGGGAGATTTATGTTTATTATTAAGGAGATAGCTGCGAAATATAAGGGGATGGAGAGGAAGGCGGAGAAGGTCATAGATAGGTACACGAGCGTGTGTACGGACCTAGATAAAATGGGTGAGCGGGTGGAGGGAGTGGTTGACCGAATGGAAAAGAAGTTGGACCTGTGGATGAAGATATCGGAAGAGGTGGTGGGAAGGGGGGAACAGTTTTGGCAGGGTATGGAACGGAGTATGGAGAGAAGTATGACGGAACTGATGAGAAGGGAATGGAGGCCTTTAAGAAGGAGGAAAGGGGGAAGATGGAAGAGGTGTTCCACAAGTTGGATATTTTGTGTGGGACAATTAATAGTGTCCACGTGGGAATCCAGAGTGTTCCGCAGGTGCTGGAGAAGGAGAGACTGCACGAAACTGGGAAGATAGAGGAGGTAAGGGTTGAGGTTAAGGATATGGGAAACAAAGTAAGGTCTATGTGTGAGACGGTGGGTCAAAGTGTTGGTAGGCATTAGTGAAATGGAGAGGGAGAGGATTGAGAGTGGACGAAGGATTGAAGAGATTATAGAAGACATCAGGAAGGGGAGAGCTAGGAGTGGCGAGAGGGAGGAGAGAACGGATACTGAAGGAACTATGCGTCCTATGCATGGAGGGTTAAGAGTGGAAAGAAGAAGAAGCCTACAAGACGGCAAATTTAGTGAAGATCGTGAAGGAGGTGGAAGGAAAAAGAGAGTCAGGGGAAGAAGTGAGGAAAGCGTTGATGATGGATATTGACCCCGTCCGGAAAGGATGGGCAATTCAAGGCTTTAGGAAGGGGCGGGAAGGTGTGTTCGTGGAAATGAAGGAAAAAGATCAGGCGAAGCAGATGGAGGGGGATAAAGACCTGCGAGAAAAGGGGTTCAAGGGGAGGAGGTCAAGAAAAGGCTGCCATGGCTCATCATTTATGACGTACCCATAGAACATGACATTGGTATTAGAGAGACTGCGGGAAATATGTAAGGCGGAGCAGCAGGCCTTTATGAAGGGGTGCAGAGTGAGATTTGTTAGAAGATATGGGGTTAGGAAGCATATTGTGGTAGAAGTAACCCCGGAGAATAGGGCTGAGTTATTGAAGGAGGGAAGATGCAGGATAGGGTGGGTATCCTGCAGGATGGAAGTCTTTGTGAGACCCCACAATGCAGTAGGTGCTTTGGCTTCGGCCATATGGCCAGATGGTGCAGAGAAGAGGTGTACTGTTTGAAGTGTGGGGGGAAGGGCCATCTGGTTAAGGATTGTAATGAAACGGGGAAATTGGTGAACTGTAAGAGTGGGGACCACGGGAGTAGAGCAGGGACTGCCGGTGTACAAAGGCAGTCTGACGGCCCCGTGGTCCAGTTTATCGATTATGGCCAATAGGAGGGGAATATTGCGGGTAAGGCAACTGAATTTCGGGAGATCCAGGTTGGCTATGGATGAAGTGAGAAGGGTAGCTGAAGAAGAGGGATTGGACGTGCTGTTAATTCAGGAACCGTATAGTGTTCGGGGGAGAATTCCGGGTTTTGGGGTGTGGCAGAGGGTGGTTGCTGTGCAGAGTCAGCCGATGGCAGCCGCGGTCGTCCTCTCGGGGGACTTGGATTGTGTAATGATTGACCAGTTCTGTAATAGACATTGTGTGGTGGTGGAAATAGCTGGGGAAGGGGTAGGGAGAGTTATTTTGGTGTCCGCGTACTTTCAGTTCGGGGAACCCATCGAAGGGCATTTGGACTGGTTGGAGGGGTTGGGTCGGGGAATAGAGAGGGTCCTTATACGGGGTGGATGCAAATGCTAAGGCCTATTTATGGCATAGCGGGAGGGAGGACGACAGGGGGCTGGCCTTTAAGGAATTTGTAACGACGCATGGACATTATGTTCTGAACCTGGAGGGGGAACTGAACACGTATATAAGAGGGAGGGGGGACGAATATAGATGTCACGTTGGGGGTGGTAGGAAATAGTAGGGACGGTAAAGCAGTGGGAGGTCAGGGAGGTGCGAGGACGTGAACACTGACCACCGGCTGATCTTTTGTGCTCTGAAAGAGAATGGTAGGGGGGAGGTGGGAGATGGCAGAGGGAAAGGCCAAAAACGGGTAGAATGGGGGCGCTACCGATGGTATCCTAGGGGAGGAACTAAAGAGGGTTAAGAGGGGACGGGGGAGGAGAGGGACTTGGGGGGGAAAAGTTCTTTACAGCAAGGCATGGTGGCGGCGGCAAGACGCGCATCGGGGAGGGGTGGGGTTAGAAAAAAGGGAAAGCAGAGGTGGTGGAACGAGGAACTGGAGGAGGAAAAGAAGGAAGTGTATAGGCTTAGAAGGAGATTTCAGGGAGACAGGGAGGAGGGGGCGAGAAGGAGAGCGAAGGAGGTTTTTGGAGAGAAAATGAGGGAGTATAAAATCCTGGTGAGGGAGGCGAAGCGGAAGAGTTGGGGATTGTTGCTTAGTGGGGAGGCTAGCAAGCTGTGGGGGTTGGGATATAAATTAGAGGGTGGGAAGTTCCGGCCGGGGAGAATACTTCATGCCATAAGTATTGAGGGAGGTATGGTGAGTGAGGTGGGAGCAGTTTTGAGGGAGTTAGTGAGAGGGGTGGTGATAAAGAAAATAGGATGGGAGAAACGGGATGGCAATAGGGGGTGCGGGAGAAATTAGGTGTGGGGAAACGGAAGCTAGAAGGGGAGAATGGAATCCAGTGGATGGGGAGGAGGTGCTGGATGCTCTTGGAAAGTTTAGGAAGGGGAAGGCGCCTGGGCCGGATGGGGTGACTCTCGAAATGCTATTGAATGGATGGGAGATTGTGGGTGAGGACGTGGACAGGTGATGAATATGTGTTTGCATGAGGGTATGTTTCCGAAGGAATGGAAGGAGGGTAAGCTAGTGATGTTGAGGAAAGGGTATGATAGAGATCCGAGGTTGGTCTCGTCTTATCGGCCGGTGTGCTTGTTGCCGGTGTTGGGGAAGTTGTGGGAGAGAGTGATTCTTGAGCGAATGTGGAGTGTGATCGAAAGAATTTGGTATGACTGGCAGTATGGTTGTCGGAAAGGACGGAAGGTTGACGTGTTGGCAGAGCTTGGGAGGCGAGTGGATGGGTCTGGTTCTATATATGATCTGGGCATATTCTTTGATATTAAGGGGGCATTTGACCATCGGTGGTGGCCCCATTTGAGGGTAAGAATGATGGAGCTGGGAGTGCCGAAGGAGGTGTATGGAGTGGTGGTGGATTTCCTGGCTGAGCGTGCGGTGTTGTTGCGGTCCAAAACCCAGAGGGTCAAAGAGCAGGTAGAGAGGGGGTGCCCACAGGGGTCCGGTCCTAGGACCGTACCTGTGGTGCCTGGTTTTTAATGAGTTGCTAGTGAACTAAGAGCCAGGGGGTTGGTTGGGTTTGCGTATATTGACGATTTGTGTGTCTTGGTGGAAGGGGGACCGAGAGTAGAATTAGAGCGGCGAGCTTCGGGGAGTTGTACGTTTGTGTATGAGTGGTGTGCGGAGGGGAAGTTGAGCGTGAGTGAGGAAAAGACTGCTGGTATGTTGTTGAAAGGGCGGCTGCATGCGGGGAGACCTCCTCGGATAGTGATGAGTGGGATTAGGGTGAAAGTAGTGAATGAGTATAAGTATCTGGTGTGTGGATGAGTGCAGGATTGCGTGTGGGGTTGCATGTGGAGAGAATGTGTGCGAGTGTGGAGAAGAAGTGAGAGAAATTGAGGAAACTGGTTGGGAAGGATGGAGGGTATGGGTTCAGGGAGGTGTGGATGGTTTATAGGAGTGTGGTTGAATCGGTATGGTGTTTTGCGGCGAGCTTCGTCTGGCCCAGGTTGCTGAGTGGGACAGAAGGCGGTTGGAGGGGTGTCAGCGTCGGGTACTGTTGGCCCTGGTAAAGGGGTATAGGACGGTCCCGACCGTCGCCCTTCCGGTCGTTGCCGGGGTGTTGCCGGTGTTGCTCAGGATGGAGGAGGCTTGTTTGGGGTATGTGGTCAGGAGGGGGGTGTGGGTAGTTATGGGTGGGGAAGTGGCATAGGGATGAAACAGGAAATGGAGGGGGTGGATGGGATGAAAAAGCGAATAAGAACGGGACTGTAGAGAGATGGCAAGAAGAATGGAGGGGGATTGCAAGAGGGAGGCCGGTTGCGGTGTTCATCCCTGATGTTAGGAAGAGAATGGGGGAAAAATGGTGGTTAATGGATCACTATGTCACACAAGTTTTGACGGAGCATGGGGCGGGGTGGGCTTACTTGGAGCGGTTTGGGAGGGAGGTTGGGTCCGTGTGGGGTGGAGGACACAATTAAGCACAAAGTGTTGGATTGTGTTCGTGGGGACAGGGAAAGATATAGGATTAGGAGGGAGGTGGGTATATGTGGGGTTGGGTGACCGGAGGAGATAGGGGGTGGGGGAGTAAAGAGGCGTGGCTTCCTAATGGAATTAGCGAGGGTTCAGCTGACCCTGCACGGGGTTTATTAGGGGGGTGGTTTTCTTGGGGGTAGGTAGATCTAGGGAAGGGATAGGTTAGGTTTTGTATATATTGTATTTGGTATATAGGTAGGATTGGGTTAGGTTCGTCTAAAGGATTGTATATAGGTAGGGTAGGTTTTGTATAGGGTAAGTTAGTTTCTGTATAGGTGTAGGTTTTGTATAGCGTAGGTTAGGCCTTGTATAGGTGTATATATGTATAATGGTTGTAGGTTAGGTCTTGTATAGGTGTATATATGTATAAATAGTTGCAGGGAGCTAAGAAGCGACTCGATTTTTTTTTTCAGGCGTAGGTACATGGCGCCACCATCGCCCATCTCTTGAGATGCAATCAGCCGCTGGTTCTCCAGGTTGGGGAAACCATCCCATTCCTCCCCATTCTTT